>JBAIZL010000006.1:77935897-77948397 GCA_036971475.1 Prosapia bicincta | reverse complement strand
TAATATAATTTTGTAACAAAAAATTCAAAACCAACATTGAAATAAAAACTACCAAAGTATTTGGTTTTCAGATTTAAACGTTTTACATAAGCAATATTAATAATGGTTGTGTAAGATACTGGAGTGCAAGATGGGTCTTCGCATTGTTCACATTCTATTCAAGTCCTGTATCTATCCATGAACAATGTAAGGAACTGTAGATACCCACTACCCACTAGCAATTGTAGCCACTAATACAATTTCTGTTACAGCACCTGTTAACCGTGAAGTAGATACTCCATTGAAGATTAAACCCTTGTTGGTGAATACCAATTGAATCATGTTCATCTTGAATTCTTCTACATTTATAACTACTCGTTTTACTTCCCTACAACCTTTTTCATATTTTTTTATTGTTCTTAGTTATGGCCTATTGAAAGAACGAAGTGATTTTAAAATATGTTTTCCGCATTGTCTATAATGTTATTCTGTTTAGTCATATATTCAATTTGTTTGCTTTATTTTAAAGCTCTTTTGAATGTTATTATTACAATTTCTTTTGATACAAAATTTTTTACCTTCACTATAAATGTATTGTTGATTGTATTTTATGGTTCGTTAATAACAAAAATAGTAAATGGATAAGTAGGCCCACGGCCACCCTAGCTAAAATGCCGTACGGACCAAACTTAGCAGTACTGTCACTGAATCAGATGTAGTTGTCTTCTCGATCACCTGTTCCGACTTGTGATTGTTGCCGTGTATTTGAGGTTAGTTTTTACTGACATAGTGCTAAGTTATACAAAGAAAAAAATTATCGAAGAATATTATTTCCGTCCATTTAGAACTGGACGTGCGAGTGGTCCAGGTTTGTTAAACACACATTGCATCAGGTTTTCAGGATCAATTTCACAAAAACCCTCCTAATAACGCTGCGAGCGGGTTATTAGTAGAAGGGATTTTCAGGTTGCCCAAATACTGTCTGTGCAAATGAAACCACTAATGAGTCTTGCAGCAAAGTTATTATCACCGAAAACATTCATAATCGTTATAGGAGAACTCAAAAGATTTTGTTATACCCGAAACTTGACTTTTCATTCACAATGGTTCCAGCAAGATGATGCAACTAACAACACGGTCTTAGACAACATCGACTTATTTCTAGAAACCTTTGGCAACCGTCTCTTCTCCCTTAGAACAAATTTTCCTTACCTAGCCTACTTCCCCGATCTTACAGCACCTGGAGAATGATGAAAGATATGATTTTCGAGATGACCTAACAACCGCCATCTTTAAACTACAAGAAAAATAACCGTGTGTACTTATAATGAGCATGAAAAAGCCCATCCTCACCAAAATGATGCAACACCTTCAAGGATGGTACGAGATTACGGTAGGATAAAATTTAACGGAGGTCATATAGAACATGTTCATTTCCTAGTCTAACCGATTTAGCTTGTTTTTACTTGTATGTACTAGTAAATACAATAAAACGAAATAAAATAGGTTTAAAACTTTATCAGTACTGTTTATTTTGGCGCATACGGTATAAGCTTCCTATGAAATAAAATAAGGATTCATTCATTGTGCTATTAGAAAGTCATTAAAAACATAACATAACCTTGTCCATAGTACTTTATTTATCCTGAGATATTTATCGTTTATTCTAACACTCGATAGAGACACATAAAACTAAAACGTTATCCAAGAGAGCAAAGTATCATTTAATATTTGATTTGAGTCCGTTATTAATATGTATCACTTACTATCATAACTTTACTTTTATACAATTAAACTTTTATAAATTTTCATCAGTAATAGGCTAAACCTTGAATTTTATTAATGTAATGCATTATATAGGCTGTTTAGGAGTTAAAGGTAATACTTAAATACAGTCTTAAGGTATTGAAAGTCCATATAAAACTGCATATTTTCCGTTTAAGTATGAGGAAATATTATATTTTTTTTAGACAAACATTTTAACGAAACTGCTAATAAGACGAAACAAATGTGAACACTAAACACCATAAATAATATTCGAGGTGGCTTGTGAGTAAAAGTATAAAAAACTTTATAAGTTATGTTTAATATTTTTTTAGTTTATTTGATTTGTGTATCTTCACTGAGGATGACGACAAATTAGTCGTTGAAACGCGTATGAAATAAAAAATTTTATATTTGTGAGGTGTGCCATATTTTTATTCTTTAGCTAAACACCATGTTTCGTAACTTTCGGAAAATTTCGGTAAAATTCATTTATCTTCAGAAATCCGTCGTTTATTGCGTCATATTTCAACAGTCTAAAGTCAGGCTCGTCTAAGAAACCTTTATTTAAAAAAATAAAACCCAAACACTTGATTGTCAAAGATAGATGAAATTAGCATCTCTTTGGAGTGTATAATGTACGACTTACACTTCTCTAAATGGCCTACTAATAATGAGCCATCATTTTACCACACTAATAATTCACGATCAATACTAAATACTTTTCTCATACTATTACTCCACTATATCGCTGTACGAGGGCGAATCAGAGATACGTTTCTTGTCGGGTGAGTCCAACAGACCGTAGGAACCTGTATCTGAGGTACACTCTTCCTTTTTCTCCCATTACCAGGCAAGGATTATTACGCAAATCCTACCTATAATCCTTCAACCTTTTCTCGTCCAAATCTAATTAAAGTATAATACCATTGTGTTATCTTCGAATTAAGCCAGAAAGAACAAAGGTTAGGCGAATCTTTTAAAATAGCTACAAATAATTAAAGCTGTAGATTTAATTAAAGGTGATTAAGCTCAGCGTCGGTGTTTTTACAAGCATTATAAAGGTTTAACCAGTTGAAAGGACAAGATTTAATTAAATCTAGATTTGTCTCTGATATTAAAGCATGACTTACTCTTTACAGATATATACCTTGAGAATGATTTTAATTCTCTCTGATCTTGATACGGTGATTGTAGTTGGAAAACAAATTGTAAAAACAACACAAAGTAATAAATCATGATGAGGAAGTTGCTACCATACAGATACCATTGAAATTATTAATAGCAATGACTACTTTTCATACCATTTATCGTAACATAGACGAGGCAAGGTAGAGTTGCCTTACATACGATATTCTAAGATAACATGGGTAGCACAATTATTTAACCGTCCACTGTTACTAGTGGGGCTGAGCTGACCTAAGAGCTGAAAGCTAGAACAGACAATCTTTGACCGTAAAGGCATCCCAAGACTTCCGGTTATTAGGCAAGTGCTGTAATCACTACACCACACCACCTCCTGATAATGTCTAGATTATGGAAAAGCTAATTTTATCAAGAAATAATTAAATATACAAGACAACTTTCTAATGAGCAGACTATTTTTTTTTTAAGTGCATATTTGAAGACAGATAATCCAACACTAAGCCACTCAATTGTTTGAGCAAAACATGAGAAACTAACAAAAATATTTAGAAATTTAAAATACCATAGTATTTTACATAAAGTAAAAGAGAGATTACTACAATTTATTAAACACACCTCGTCCGTATAGAACATATCCGTTACCCATTCATGGTAATCTTGCAAGACTATGTTCTTGAAAGCATTAAAGGAAGGTTTGTAAATTCTCTGCTAAAACAATAATAAAACATTACTTCAAAAATGTAAAGTAATAACACCTGAAACAGGATTGTTCATATCATTACGTTCGTCGCATTTTATGTTTCGTAGCCATTCTGGTATTATTCATGATATAAAATGCACCATCTTTAAAACTAAAATCTTTTTCTGTCCTGACGCCTCAATTTCTTTTGTTTACGAAGGAGATCATGAGGTTTAATAAAAAGATTGTAAATAGCGTTGTAGACAATTAGGAGATGTTATTGGGCCAGAACCTCTCATATAAAGAATGTGGAAATGTGTTGTGGAATTCGCGGAAAGTGACCATTTGTGAAAGTACTTGCTGAACAATTCCGTACGTAAGTAAATAGGCATATATATATATATATATATATATATATATATATATATATATATATATATATATATATATATATATATATATATATATACGGATCTATTACACCTCTCCGTCCCTGATTTCACATTCCTCCTATCATCCGTCGATTGCTCTTCTGGGTTTTATCTGGCATTGGTCGATACCATCAAGCCAAATTCATCGTGGCCGTCCTCTCTTCCTTTTCCCTGTGGGAATCCACTCTAGTACCAGTTCGAGGCCACCTGTCTTCTGCCATCCTCATTACAAAACCAAACCTTCTGTCTATCTCCTCCCTTATACTTTCATCCATTTCCACTTCGTTGAATATTTGTTCATTTAATACCCTTTTAGATCTCGACTTACCACAACCTTGTCGTAAATAGGATATTTCCATCGTTATTAACTGGTTATTATTAGCTTTAGTATCATCCCATAGGTTACTGCTGAACCGTTGAGTGTAACGCTCTGAACAATACTTTTATAAATGTGTTTCCTATACTAAGTATTTAAATATTATAAATCCCTCGAGCGCTTTTACTCTTAAAATATAATTTATCCGGTTTAATATCTATTATAACTTTATTTTATTCATTATATATAATTAATATATCTATTTATTCATTATAAAAAAAAAGTAGGAAATCGATATTTCAACACAAAATTAAAAAATAACCGTAATAAGTCAGTACAATGTTAACACGAAAACAGGTATTCCAATGAAAAGATATATAAAAACCCTAAATAAAAATGTTACAATTAATAACGTTACATTACAGTAACTAACAACCATTTGTGATTGATATAATTAGATTTAGAAGGGAATGTCAGAGCTGCGTATTGTTTATATTCTCATTTGTGGTTAACATATTAAATATACTGGCATGACGTGGATATAGTAATCCAGCCACCGACAGCTAATGCGAATATATCGACCATTTATCGATCCATAAACTCTGGTCATAGCCACGATAGAACTCAGTATCTTCCAATTAATCAGCTGGCATTTACTTGTTACAAATGATATCATTTTCAAATATTGTGTCAAACACTGCCATTGGATTTGTTAAATATATTAAAGGGTACTTTTTGTAAAGTTATATTATTTTATTTGTATTTTAACTATTAAAGGTAGTATGGCCAGGAGTCTTCCATGA
Source organism: Prosapia bicincta (assembly GCA_036971475.1). Taxonomy (NCBI): domain Eukaryota; kingdom Metazoa; phylum Arthropoda; class Insecta; order Hemiptera; family Cercopidae; genus Prosapia; species Prosapia bicincta. The sequence goes on along the minus strand of JBAIZL010000006.1, from coordinate 77,943,279 downwards.
TGATAAAAACCATGCCTTGTTATTATTTACAATTTCTTCACACAGTTTATAGTCCATTTTGTGAACAAAACACGAATTACAATTATTTTAAATAATCTGTGACGATGCATTTTTAAGATGAGGCATTATCAGACATCATCGTCAGGATTGTTACAGAGCAGGACACAGGCAAGCAGAGATAAGAAATCGCAAAGAAGGGATATGGGAAGAGTTTGGGCGCTACGAGAGGCGTTGGTTTCCTAATGAATCTTCCTTCTTAGGAAAGATTAAGGTGATACGATAATCTTATCAGGTAGAATTAAGGCAATTCCATTTGTTTTTTCATTTCAAAATGTCCCTACTACGCATGTTAGAGTATTATTTACTCTCTACAACATGTAATCATTATTTTAGTCAAAAGTTCATTCCTTTTTTACTTCCTTCCTGGTCTAGTTTTATTTAATATTTTTATGTTTTTAAAAGTCCGGTAAAATAATAAACTAAAAGGGAAAGATATTGAATTCTTTAAATTTCAATTGTAATACCACCCCCGCCTACTTTGGTATCACCACCACATTTACTATCGTCCCCACAATGCCAAATGGACAACCCCCCCCCTGTTGCAACCACCTCAACTACTATCACACACACGACACCATAACTACCAATATCACCGATACCTAAATCACTAGTACCGGCAACACCAACACCACAATCACAAAAATTACAACCTCAACTACTACCATCAAAAACCACAGTTGCCACATGTACCACCACCGTCAACCAGTATCAATACTTGAACCACCACTATTATAACCACCAGAACTACTGATAAGAACTCCACACCCACTACAACTACTACAACCCCCACAGCACCACAAATACCACAAACACCACCATTATTACAACAATCGCACAGCACCACAACTACTTTATAACCACCATCATGTTACTGTTACTACCTACATATTGCTACCATACTACTACTGTTACTCTTAACCCCCCCCCACCACTGCTACTATTTCATCTACAGCTACAACCAGTAGTGTTTGACTAATCTCTACAACTTCTTTGTAATAATTAGAACATAAATTTCGTAATTACAATTTACATTATTAAGCAAATGATTTTAAGCGGTTGCTCTTTGCAATTACAATTTATAACTGTATTTTAAATAAATAAGTTACAAATTTATAATGTTTGGTGCGTTCAGTGAAGGCAACGAGATTAAGGATTTCTGAATAAAATCTCTTAATATAAGTATTGAGACAGTCTTTTTTAATAGTTATCTCTTTAACGCAAAATTTAAATCATACACACACACACACACACATATATATATATATATATATATATATATATATAATTGTATAAATTAACATATATATGTGCATAAGTTTAAATAATTCGTGTTTTTTATCGACATAGCATATATTTTACAATATATATATATATATATATATATATATATATATATATATATATATATATATATATATATATGTATATCTAATCTGTTTGATTGAATACAAAAATGTAAAGTGAGATTCAGTGTGAACTGTTTAATTTTTATAGTCGTTAATATTACTCGTTACCTAAACTCTAATTAACTATTGTATATCAAGTTCAGAAAAAATTGTCACGTAAGGTCCAAGAAAATGTAGAGAATTCCGCAAGGCCTAAATTTAAAAGCAAGTAAACGTGATCTGGGATCTAATGACGGATATTTTTGTAGCATCTTATGTAATTAACGAAACATTTATCCACTTCAAACATAACTATTTGAAAGAGACTTGATTGGGCTGATGAATGGGACGGATATGAATAAATTCAGTGAGAGAAATAAGAACGAATTACCCTCATCTTGCTATGAGTTAATCCATTCTGACAGTTTTCAAGAGTGTACATTGGAGTCAATAATTATCACAAAAGAGTGGGGGCTTGTATGCACTGCAGTGTTATTTTATCCAGTAGTATGTAAACAAGTAGGGAAAATTATGTTTGTGGAGAGAGGTAGAACAACAAAACGCTACCTAGATATATATTGAACGTTTTATTTTTAACATTCTCTTTGTTACTGTTTCTATAGATTGTAGTTTGTAATAACACTTTCTTGGCATCAGCCACTCATTAATTACTTTTAAAACAACTAAATTGTTTTAAGTAAGAATCATTTACATTTTATAACGTTTTAAAACCAGTTTTGATATTTTGCGTTTGCGATAGTATACTCTCCCATTCTTCTTACTGTAAAAGATATATCAACAACAAATAAGGCATGAGAAAGAAATAGAATAGGTTTTATTCTTGAAACTACTTGAGATATACACGAATACAAATTTTGAGAATATGTGGTTGTCAAACGAAGCGTAACGTTTATGTAACTGCGAGAGACTTGTAAGAACAACAGAAAATCTGCAATGAAAGAATAAAAGTATTTTAAAGTTGGTTCAAAAACTGTGTCATAAATAAAAAAATGAGAATTCTAGGTTTTGATAATACCTCCGAAGTACAATGACGCTGTTGATAGTAGGCTACATTGATATTGTTGATAGAAGATTATACCCATTCGATAAATTATAAAATAAGAGGTTTATTGATCTTAGGAAGAAATGTTAAATAAGAAGAAAAGGTAAAGACTCAAAAAATATACTTCTTTGGCTATCTAAGTTACAACACAGTACTTATTTGGTTCTTAATAATTACAACGTAACTACAGTTGGACTTTTATAACGCTAGCATTATATTTGAAAGCAAAATTTACGCCGCCTTGCCTAAAGACGCCACCTTACCTTAAGTTGCCACCTTGCCTCAAGGCGCCACCTTGCCTCAAGATGCCACCTTGCCCACGTGTTATCATATATCATCCCTTATGTTGTGAATTGGTTTTGAAAGACAAACGTATTTGTTAATATTTAAAATGTTTGTTTTATAGTCTGAATAATGGCCGCTATTTTCTATTATGACGTCACATTTTAAAAGATAAGGTGGAAACCTTGAAATAGTTTTCATTTAGTTTTTACGAAGAATTTCAATGCATTTTAAAGTAAAAACAAGTACAATGTAGTAAATAATAAGTATTCAAAAATATTTCACTACTCAAAATTAATTTGTAATACTGGAAATATTACAACGTTACATAACCTAAACTTGAATCTTTAGTTGTAAGATACAACAATATGAGTTTCCAGGGTCAAAACCATCCTTTAACCTTCATTAATGACAGAGTTCGATTATTCTCTGCTACACCCTTGAAATGAGGTCTCTGCAGGGTTTGAAATGAGGGAAGATAGATGGAATATATGTGGTATTAATGGAGAGAAAATAGCGCTAATAGGTGACTAAATCCGTTTTCGTAGAGACTTCAGTCCGTGTAAGGCAGGCACTGCCAAAGTGTATAACAGGGATGTATCTCTGATCCAAATTCAGAGACGTACATGCAAAACTGTCCTTTCTACAACGTTGAATGAAGTAAAATAATATACATATCATATTTTAATATAATCATATACTTTTTAGTATATTATTAATGCAGAGCTACAGAAATTTTAGACTCATATCTTGAAATGCCAACATAGGGTGGCATAAAATAATGTGAGATGTAAAAATAAACTAATAAATCTAAGCTTTTGACTTATCAGAGCGATATGATTTATTTACTATTATTGTTTTATTTGTTAGGAGAAATGAAACATTAGAGGGTTCTTTAAAGCACCCATGGAGGAGTTAGGTCAATCTTCTTACTTACTCAAGATAGAAATATAGGTTACCTCTCAATGAATCACATTTCAGGCCAAAGCTGTTATAAGCTATAACTCTATTAGTTCCACTTAAAAATGTGTTTCGCGGTTAGTGAAAAATCTCGAGATGTACGATTAAAGCATGAGAACTTGAGGGACAGAACACAGACGTTCGGGAAATATGATTCCGGAAACGATGCTAGGTGACAGCTCCTGGTATAACAAGGAAGGAAAATAAAGAAGAGAAGTTTGTAATAATATCGGGATGACATTGGAAAATCTAGTCCCCTGTGTGCAAGAGATGCGACGAAGACAAAGAGAAAAGACCAATCCACGTGCTCTGTGAGTGCCCTTCTTTGGAAGCTGCAAGGAGAAAGTGGTTTGGTTGTGAGTTATGTACACCAAAGAATATCATTATATTTAGCATCAGGTGGGTACTTGGATTCTGCAAAGAAGAAGGTATCCATCAAGCTAATCTTGTGGTAGGGATGGGAAGATACTACAAGAGCTAAGGTCTCTACATCGATGAGGTACCACAGAGTTTTCTAATATAATTATTAAAAATTAGGTAAAATCTTGTAAGATATAGTTGAAATTTGAGAAACTTGAGAGAGATGTAGATTAATTTTAAAGAGAGTGATTTGTATCGTGAGTGTTTGTGAAGAGAGAAAAGTTAGAGAAATTAGCGACCAATCTTAGAGGTGCATTGTGGAAAGAGAGAGAGAGAGTGAGAGAGAGAGAGAGAGAGAGAGAGAGAGTTTTTACTATATTTAAATTTACTAAATTTAAAACTTCTTTATTCATATTTTATTTTTATTGATTTATTATTTGTCTACATGATAATTATTACAATGCTTTAAATATTAATACATTTTTGTCATAAAATTATATGTTTTTATAATTTGACACAACCGCTCAAGGATACAAGTTATAGAACAATTGAAATGGCGTTAAACATTGAAGCTAGCTTTGCAGTGTCTGATGTAGCAAGTGGTTCATTACACGATCTCAGGAGGAAAGGTTGTGAGTTATTTCATACCTACTACAAATAAAATGATCAGCCAAAGTATTAGGTCATTTAAGTCTTACAGCTGTTATGTGAATTGCAATAAATATATATAAAACTTTTACACTGTTATTTAGAAACTGTTTGAGGATAATAATTGTAAAATTGAAAGATAATATTCTTTAGCTAGTTTTTATACCTGGTATTATATCAACAACTTCTAAACTATGCTTCTAACAGATTGTAACTCAAAAAGTTTATCTAATATACCTTACTACATGAGTAACTCAAATTTTACAACCGATAGTATTTACATCGAATGGATAATCTAGCTGAAATATCGATAGGATAATCGAGAGGAAAAGGACAGAAAATGTAAAACAGAAATTGACGTTATGAATGCAGTTCTCTAGTCAAAGAGTATCTGGACTCATAGAAAACATCAATTCTTCGATGCAATATTAAAAATTTATATTACTTTATTAATCTGAAGTAATAAATTAACAAACTAAAGGTAAACTGAAGTCCATCGAAATTGATAACTATAGAGTCACAGCTAGGATAACAAACTGTTGCAATATTAAAGGTAGATAATATACATAAAACAGATGATAAGAATGAAGCTAGTCTGGAATGACCGTATACAGGCGATGTGCAATGATAACACTGAAAAAAAGAAATAGAACTAGACAGGTCGAAAAAAGGCAAAAAGTATAATGGTAACTTAAGAACCTTTTCAGATCCAAACACCTTATTCTATAAAAAGGCGAATAGGACGTCGGAGTACAGTTGATGAATTAAATATCTTTACAGGTTACAAGCGATACGGTTGTATTTTACGAATTTTGACAGATTTTTAGCTTGTAATAAATTGATTTCAGGTTGTAAAATTTAAAGCTATAAAAAATAAAGTCGTATTAAATAATATCGGAAAAGGCAAATGTTAATAACTTGACTGGAAGCAAAAAACGTCTATTGATTTCTTTGTGTGTCAATGGTAAAGATCTGTATTTTAACGGAGACAATAATCAGGCCTTAACTACAGTTCGCAAGCCGCGTAAATTACAAGTAAACAACCAAGCTCAAAGTAACTGCTTATGGAAGAGCTTGATAAGCTTCTATTGGTGGACTAGAAATTTACAAATGTAAAAACATTTGGAAAAAAAGAATGATTAAAAGCTTTGGTGGAAAAACGCTTAACTGACTTTAACAATTCCTGCGCATTTAATTTAAACATGGACTGAAACATCGTAAATCGAGTTTCTAGAAAGGACACATTGATCAGACGTTGTCTTGTCAATGCTGTTAAAATGTTGCATTGTGTAAATGTTCAATGCAAAAGCGTTTTAATTAATCAAGAGAACACACTATACTAGGGACTGCATCTTAATTAAATTTGTTTCTTTCAGTATTCAATATGTCCGACCAACAAAAAACAAATCTGAAGGAATAAAATACAAACACTAGGGAATAAAATACTGTGTGTTTAGAACTATAGTAATTATGCAACAATGTTGATTGTGTCAACGTAGTTACATTTTATTAACCTAATAGGTTAAGTTTATTACAAAAGTATCAAGCAACAACGAATGACAAGAATGTAAACCTAGTTAGATGGTTCGTTAATACTAGTGTTATGTAAAAAAAAGCTTCTAAAATATGACCTTGAATGAATTATATGTTAACGTTCAAGGTGTTTTACCTCGTTCTCTCTAGGCCTGTAAAAACCAAAAAACCTTACAATTAAACAATATCAAACACCTGTTCACAACAATGTATTTACTCAAACGCGTTTGTATACAGAATCATAAACATTGAGGATAAAAACTGAATATATAGAGTGTAACAAGAAGTACGCTATCAATATGGGGCGCAACTGCGCTGTAAGTTTAGTTATGTATTATGATTTGTAGACTATACCCAGTTTTGAAAATTACGAGATTGCCATTAGGACACGTTCGAAGAAATAAATTACACGTTTTGAGTTGTGTTCGTTATTTCTAGATTAAAACGTCTGCTTCCAAGCTAAGATAAAATTGTAGGAAAAGCTGTTATTATTACTGAAAATTATTAACCAAATACAACATGATAGTTTTAAATATTTTATCATTCATCATTTGTCTAATTAGTTATTTGATATATTTGTAAATATCGCCGTCATTTTATATTTGATGCATATATTAAGGATAAAACATAACTCATATAAAATTTATTGTTAAATTATAACGGATTATTGTGCATAGCTCTTGATTTATACACACCTTTTGCATAAGCCATATAACCTTACAAATTTACGTGACGTAATAATTGTAAATTATACGCTAATCCCATCAAGCTCTTAGAAAATATAAAACATAAAATAGCGTGATAATATAGTATAATAAGATAGTTAAGCTTGATAATATAATTTTATATAATATATTATGATATGCTATAATATGATATAGCTTCGTATTTAATAACTATATAAATCTCAAAAACGATCTACTTTATTATAAGCAAGAATAATAATCATCAAGTAAAATCCAGCATTAAATTATTTTTTGTGTAATGCCGATGATTGTGAAACCAGGACCCTCGACCACAAACCTACCATGCGTTCATTGTTTGCTACGAAGACGCTATTGCACTTGACTACTCGTCTTGCACAAGCAATA